>JAVGWX010000021.1:24436425-24478925 GCA_036924085.1 Ariolimax columbianus
GTTAGTAACTGAACGTTTGTATTACAAGTTCCGGTCCATGTTTGCCCAGACCCTCTTGACAACAGATATTACAATTTCCAATGTTAGCATGCAGGTTTTACATAAAAACCGTCATGTTTTCCTTCAATTTTCATCCACCATATTTTGGAAGTAAAACTGTCACAGTCTTCATGTGGAAGGGGGGGGGGAGGCGTGGGGGAGGGGGGGGGGGTGTAACGTCTGGCCAGGCACAGTATACTGGTCATACATGTTTGTCAGGGTCAAGGAAAACATACTGGCCAATATGCTCACATCGGCTTCCTAGCAACCCTAGCTGGAGACAGGCTGTTTTCATGGCAGCCTGGTTAACGGGTTGAAAGATCGACGTGATCTCCGTAGTAGTGAGTGACACGCCATATTCACAGTGGTGTGTGTCTGCTTCATGGCACCACGGGGACAAAAACATTCCCCTTGTGCTCAGTGTCTCATCCTTGTGCAGCCTTCCCCTACCACTTGTGCAGCCTTCCCCTACCACCTGTGTAGCCGTCCCCTACCACCTGTGTAGCCGTCCCCTACCACCTGTGTAGCCGTCCCCTACCACTTGTGCAGCCTTCCCTTACCACTTGTGCAGCCTTCCCCTACCACCTGTGTAGCCGTCCCCTACCACTTGTGCAGCCTTCCCCTACCACTTGTGCAGCCTTCCCATACCACCTGTGTAGCCGTCCCCTACCACTTGTGTAGCCGTTCCCTACCAAATCTGGAGATTTTCGTGGAAGAGAACAGGTCAGTCACGTGATGCAGCTGTTGATGTGACCTTCCCTGCATCACGTGATTAGCCCCAGAGGCAGAGGAACCTCTTGGCTTACCTGTCATCACGTGACTAGCCCCAGGGACGGAGGAACCTCTTGGCTTACCTGTCATCACGTGACTAGCCCCAGGGACGGAGGAACCTCTTGGCTTACCTGTCATCACGTGACTAGCCCCAGGGACGGAGGAACCTCTTGGCTTACCTGTCATCACGTGACTAGCCCCAGGGACGGAGGAACCTCTTGGCTTACCTGTCATCACGTGACTAGCCCCAGGGACGGAGGAACCTCTTGGCTTACCTATGATTCTCTTGTTAGTTGACTCTGCTATTTGTTTTTGTTTTTGTTCCTAGAAATGACTCCAGAGTGAGTAAACCAAGACCAATTATGCTTAGTTACTTATTACGACATGCTTAGCATGTTACAGTGCTACTATTCTTCACTTTCTTTTCCGGCACCTGCAACACTCAGACGCAAACAATTGTATAGAATGAAATACTTTCTACATTTCCTATCAACAAGCGTAATCTATATATTGTTCGGGGACGGCGTGGCCTAGTGGTTAAGTGGCACGGCTCACAACTCGAAGGTGCTGGGTTCGATCCCCATCACAGCACCCCGGAAAAGCAAGCCCTTAGAAAATGCAGGAGGAAGCAGACCCTTACATAAAATGCATGCTGAAGTCGGATGCACAGGGCCGACAGGCGCAAAATAAAAACCACAGTGCAACGCACACCGCATTGGGGACTAGAGAAATAAGACGAACGCACCAACAAAAAAACAAAAAAACAAACAAACAAACAACATATTGTTCGTGCATGATTGTTTCGGCGATAAACACATTTCAACGACCAGTTGTGTCGAGTTCACACAATGGTCCGGGTTGAGTCTACATTCCATACTTGCAAATAGCTATGACCTACTACATCTGTCGGCATGGCGCATGCTGATAGTGATCATGGTATTTGATAGTGTCGCTTGCCAGAGAATATAAGCAGCTGGTGAACCGTTGACATCACGTGGCCAGATTAACATCACACACAGGCATAGACACTGACGTTATCTGTCACTGAGATATGGAAATGGTGCATCACGGCATTGACGAGATGACGGGCTTCTATGACATGGGGGAAACACAGCTAGATTTGATGGTGGGCTTCTATGACATGGGGGAAACACAGCTAGATTTGATGGTCGGCTTCTATGACATGGGGGAAAAATAGCTAGATTTGATGGTGGGCTTCTATGACATGGGGGAAACACAGCTAGATTTGATGGTGGGCTTCTATGACATGGGGGAAACATAGCTAGATTTGATGGTGGGCTTCTATGACATGGGGGAAACACAGCTAGATTTGATGGTGGGCTTCTATGACATGGGGGAGACAGCTAGATTTGATGGTGGGCTTCTATGACATGGGGGAAACACAGCTAGATTTGATGGTGGGCTTCTGGGACATTGGGAAACATAGCTAGATTTGATGGTGGGCTTCTGGGACATGGGGGAAACATAGCTAGATTTGATGGTGGGCTTCTGGGACATGGGGAAAACATAGCTAGATTTGATGGTGGGCTTCTGGGACATGGGGAAACATAGCTAGATTTGATGGTGGGCTTCTATGACATGGGGGAAACACAGCTAGATTTGATGGTGGGCTTCTATGACATGGGGGAAACAGCTATATTTGATGGTGGGCTTCTATGACATGGGGGAAACACAGCTAGATTTGATGGTGGGCTTCTGGGACATTGGGAAACATAGCTAGATTTGATGGTGGGCTTCTGGGACATGGGGAAAACATAGCTAGATTTGATGGTGGGCTTCTGGGACATGGGGAAACATAGCTAGATTTGATGGTGGG
Organism: Ariolimax columbianus; assembly: GCA_036924085.1. Lineage (NCBI taxonomy): Eukaryota > Metazoa > Mollusca > Gastropoda > Stylommatophora > Arionidae > Ariolimax > Ariolimax columbianus. Next base: position 24,439,073 of record JAVGWX010000021.1, read on the forward strand.
CTTCTGGGACATGGGGGAAACATAGCTAGATTTGATGGTGGGCTTCTGGGACATGGGGGAAACATAGCTAGATTTGATGGTGGGCTTCTGGGACATGGGGAAACATAGCTAGATTTGATGGTGGGCTTCTAGGACATGGGGGAAACATAGCTAGATTTGATGGTGGGCTTGTGGGACCTATGGAAACATAGCTAGATTTGTGTGGGCTTCTGGGACATATGGAAACATAGCTAGATTTGATGGTGGGCTTTTGGGACTTATGGAAACATTGCTAGATTTATGTAGGCTTCTGAGACCTATGGAAACATAGGTATATGTGTGTGGTCTTCTGGGACCTATGGAAACATAGGTAGATTTGATGGTGGGCTTCTAGGACCTATGGAAACAGGTAGATTTGATGATGGGCTTCTGGGACATAAGGAAATATTGCTAGATTTGATGGTGGGCTTTTGTGACATAGGAAAACATAGGCAGATTTGATGGTCGGTTTCTAGGACCTCTGGAAACATAGCTAGATGTGTATGGGCTACTGGAACCTATGGAAACAGCTAGATTTGATGGTGGGCTTCTGTGACATTAGAGAAACACATGTATATTTGATGATGGGCTTATGGGACATGAGGAAACACAGCTAGATTTGATGTGGGCTTATGGGACATGGGGAAACACAGCTAGATTCGATGCTGAGCTTCTGTGTTAAGCTTTTGTTATAGAGCAGCGTCGGAAGCTGAAGCTATATGGTGACACGCGGGCTGAACTGGCTCCTGTGGGCCAGTGTTGTTGTGGACGGGATATACTAGTATATAAGCCTGACTACCACAAGCAATGCAGTCATCCGATAGCAACGTAATCTTTTCCAAGCAACAATCATTGGACATATGTGTATGTTATATTTTAATAACGGTGAAGGTATACTTCAACACAGCTGTCAATGATGTAAATCTGTGGGAAAAGCACACGTTAAGTAGACAAGTTTCCCCCCAAGAGACAGCTCTAACAATAAATAACTGGTGCATTACATGTAGGCTTAGGGCGACCAACGCCTCGGAAAGAAGTTCCATACAGATGCGTGCTAAGACTGACGCATTGGGCTCCAGGACACAGAGCACACAGTGTAAAAGAGGTCCCTTAATAAGGACAGCCACAGATATGACTGCCTGTATGTGAACTACAAAAGACAGTGAAATTTATACAAGAGACAACATTGCAGATATGGACAATATTTTGAAGCAAACGAAAGAAAAAACAGAAGAAGATATGACTGCTCGAGCCATTGATGTGGATAGCAGACGGCGAGCAATGTAAGCGCGCAGTGGTCCTTGAATAGGTTTCATTTTCATGAGATGACCAAGCCGTTTCTTATATTCTGTTTTGCTGCGTATTCAGCCTGAGAGGAGGCTCGGAGATTTCTGAGGCCATTGTTTGTCATTGTATCCCTCATTGTATCCCTCATTGTATCCCTCATTGTATCCCTCATTATATCCCTCATTGTATCCCTCATTGTATACACTGTATCCCTCATTGTATACACTGTATCCCTCATTGTATTCACTGTATCCCCCATTGTATACACTGTATCCCTCACTGTATCCCTCATTGTATCCCTCATTGTATCCCTCATTGTATACACTGTATCCCTCACTGTATCCCTCATTGTATCCCTCATTGTATCCCTCATTGTATCCCTCATTGTATCCCTCATTGTATCCCTCATTGTATACATTGTATTACTCGCCGTATCCCTCATTGTATCCCTCATTGTATCCCTCATTGTATCTCTCATTGTATCCCTCATTGTATACATTGTATCCCCCACAGTATCCCTCATTGTATCCCTCATTGTATCTCTCATTGTATCCCTCATTGTATCCCTCATTGTATCCCTCCTTGTATCCCTCACTGTATCCCTCATTGTATCCCTCATTGTATCTCTCATTGTATCTCTCATTGTATACATTGTATCCCCCACAGTATCCCTCATTGTATCCCTCATTGTATCCCTCCTTGTATCCCTCACTGTATCCCTCATTGTATCCCTCATTGTATCTCTCATTGTATCTCTCATTGTATACATTGTATCCCCCACAGTATCCATCATTGTATCCCTCATTGTATCCCTCATTGTATCCCTCATTGTATCCCTCCTTGTATCCCTCACTGTATCCCTCATTGTATCCGTCATTGTATCCCTCATTGTATAGCTCATTGTATCCCTCATTGCATCCCTCATTGTATCCCTCACTGTATCCCTCATTGTATCTCTCATTGTATCCGTCATTGTATACATTGTATCCCTCATTGTATCTCTCATTGTATCCCTCATTGTATCTCTCATTGTATCCCTAATGTATATATTGTATCCCTCACTGTATCCGTCCTTGTATACATTGTATCTCTCATTGTATCCCTAATTATATCCCTCATTGTATCCCTAATGTATACATTGTATCCCTCACTGTATCCCTCATTGTATCCGTCATTGTATACATTGTATCCCTCATTAAATCCCTCATTGTATCCCTCATTGTATACATTGTATCCCTCATTGTATCCCTCATTGTAGCCCTCATTGTATCCCTCATTGTATACATTGTATCCCTCATTGTATCTCTCATTGTATCCCTCATTGTATCTCTCATTGTATCCCTCATTGTATCCCTCATTGTATCCCTCATTGAATCCCTCATTGAATCCCTCATTGAATCCGTCAATGTATCTCTGCTAGAGATATTTATAACATTTCTCATAACATTTATTTAACCGCCTACTGCACCATGAATTAGAAAACCTTTTGTAGTGGATAACAGACTTGATGTCATCCATCTGGTCCACCTTGGATTATAAAAATGTCTGCCATTGGATGGCAGATTTGACTTCATCCATCTGGCTGCCATAGAAACAAAAGGTTGCAATGGATGCCCCCCCCCCTTTCTCCCATATATTAATATTTTGGATCGTCCTCCGAGTCCCGCCAGCTTCCCACGTCCCCTCTTCCGTCGTTCTTAATTTGATAGCATGCACATTGGTTTCTTTCTCTGTGGGCTCCTACTTAGCGCATATCTGATTATTTTGTCAATCTTTGTTATCATTGTGTATTAAATAGTTAAGAAAACTATACTGTTTTATGTATTGCTAACGTAATGAAGTTGATGTTATGTTCCGTCAACTGCTGTTATATTTGGTAAAACAATGCTTTGTTTGTTTTTCCATTTAGTTTCAATTTCTCTATCAAACGTTCCGTCCTTCGTAAAAATATTTCCCAGATAATTCAACTTTTTGGCTTTGTTTGTTTCATTTTGTTTGCTGGCATGTTAAAGGGTGAACTGAGGAAGTGAATAGTGGTTCCAAATGGTGATATGTTACAATTATTTACTTTATCCAGGTGAGAAGCCCCACAAGTGCCAACAGTGTGGTAAAGCATTCAGCCAGTCCTCCAACCTCATTACCCACAGCCGGAAACATACTGGGTTCAAACCGTTTGCGTGTACTCACTGTGGTAGAGCGTTTCAGAGAAAAGTGGATCTCAGACGCCATTTTGAGAGCCAGCACCCGTTTGAAGCAACTCTGCGAAGTGTCGGCGGCACCACGTAGTGAAGTGTGAACAGCGTGACGTCATGAACTGTGAACAAATGACGTCAAGAACTGTGAACAGTGACGTCATGAGCTGTGAATAAAGTGACGTCATAAACTGTGAATAAAGTGACGTCATGAACTGTGAACAAAGTGACGTCAAGAACTGTGAACAGTTATGTCATAAACTGTGAACAAAGTGACGTCATGAACTGTGAATACAGTGACGTCATGAACTGTGAACAGTGACGTCATGAACTGTGAGCAAAGTGACGTCATGAACTGTGAACAAGGTGACGTCATGAACTGTGAATAAAGTGACGTCTTGAACTGCGAATAAAGTGACGTTTTGAAATATGAAAAAAATGACGTAATGTACTGTGAATAAAGTGACGTAATGTACTGTGAATAAAGTGACGTTATGTAAAGTGTCAATATTATTATATGTCCAATCCGATGTGAATGTTCTGTCCTTGCTGCATGCTGGGAAATTTGTAGGTGGACCTGTCCAATCTCCCCGAGTGTCGCAGAGAAAATATAGGTTTTGTTGTGTTATTGAATATAAAGACTTTGTTATTTCTGAGCAAGAAACGAACCAAAAAGAGCGAGAAACCGTGGGTGATCACAATCTGGCAAATGTCTGCTGGTCTTAAGGGAGGCAAGATGGATGTCTAGTTCTATCGGAGATGAACGATAAACTACAACTCTTAGAAAATCGATAAGAACTGGCTGGTAGTTGTCCTGCATACAAAAATTGACAAGGTAATCCGATTCTAAATAACTTGTGGCCTGCTTGAATGTATAAATGGAACGGTCCCTCCATCATTCAGACACCACAGACAATGCACCTTGTTTGTCTGCACACACGACTGCAGGTATTACACAATCACACCTCCACAGAGGTAGAAGAGGAGAGACGGAGAAGGCAGATATAGAAGATCAAACGCACACTGCTGACGTATTATCTGTGGCCACGGGACGATATGTTGGGGATCAATGATGCAACAGGGTCGAGGTGACAGCAGTCAGCGACTCGTGGCTTTATGGTCAGGAACTCGTGGCTTCAGGGTCATAGACTCGGGGCATCAGGGTCAGTGACTCGTGGCTTTATGGTCAGCAACTCGTGGCTTCAGGGTCAGCTACTCATGGCTGGCTCAGGGTCATAGACTCGGGGCATCAGGGTCAGCGACTCGTGGCTTTATGGTCAGCAACTCGTGGCTTCAGGGTCAGCTACTCGTGGCTGGCTCAGGGTCAGAGACTCGTGGCTGGCTCAGGGTCATAGACTCGGGGCATCAGGATCAGCGACTCGTGGCTTCAGTGTCAGTGACTCGTGGCTGGCTCAGTGTCATAGACTCGTGGCTTCAGGGTCAGTGACTCGTGGCTTCAGGGTCAGCTACTCGTGGCTGGCTCAGGGTCATAGACTCGGGGCATCAGGGTCAGTGACTCGTGGCTTCAGGGTCAGCAACTCGTGTCTTCAGGGTCAGAGACTCGTGGCTGGCTCAGTGTCATAGACTCGTGGCTTCAGGGTCAGTGACTCGTGGCTTCAGGGTCAGCTACTCGTGGCTGGCTCAGTGTCATAAACTCGGGGCATCAGGATCAGCGACTCGTGGCTTCAGTGTCATAGACTCGTGGCTTCAGGATCAGCGACTCGTGGCTTCAGGGTCAGGGACCCGTGGCTTCAGGGTCAGAGACTCGGGGCGTCAGGGTCAGCGACTCGTGGCTTCAGTTTCATAAACTCGTGGCTTTAGGGTCAGCGACACGTGGCTTCAGGGTCAGTGACTAGTGGCTGGCTCAGTGTCATAGACTCGTGGCTTCAGGGTCAGTGACTCGTGGCTTCATGGTTAGAGACTCGTGGCTTCAGGGCAAAGACTCGTGGCTTCATGGTCATAGACTCGTGGCTTCAGGGTTAGAGACTCGTGGCTTCAGGGTCAGTGACTCGTGGCTTCGGGGTCATAGACTCGTGGCTGGCTGAGGGTCATAGACTCGTGGCTTCATGGTTAGAGACTCGTGGCTGGCTGAGGGTATTAGACTCGTGGCTTCAGGGTAAGAGACTCGTGGCTTCAAGGTCAGTGACTCGTGGCTTCAGGGTCATAGACTCGTGGCTGGCTGAGGGTCATAGACTCGTGGCTTCAGGGTCATAGACTCGTGGCTTCAGGGTCATAGACTCGTGGCTGGCTGAGGGTCATAGACTCATGGCTTCAGGGTTAGATACGCGTGGCTGGCTGAGGGTCACAGACTCGTGGCTGGCTGAGGGTCATAGACGCGTGGCTTCATGGTCATAGACTAGTGGCTGGCTGAGGGTCATAGACTCGTGGCTTCAGGGTTAGAGACGCGTGGCTGGCTGAGGGTCATAGACTCGTGGCTTCAGCGTTTGAGACACGTGGCTTCAGGGTCATAGACTCGTGACTTCAGGGTCAGTGACTCGTGGCTGGCTCAGGGTCAGCGACACATGGCTCGCTGCTTGGTTTAGGGCCAATGACTCGTGGCTGAATTCTTGATTCAGGGTCAACGAACCATAGCTGAATACCATATTGCCCTCCAATGGAAACGAGCTGCACTAGTTTAGTCTGACAAGAGCAGAGGGATCGTAGAAGAAAGGCAAGCACGATGCTCGAAAACAACCCAGGTGACATCGAATGTGTCGTTCCCAAAGGTGCAGATATTGCAGCCTCTCTGTAAACTTCGATACAGGGTCACAACGTCCATTCAGGAGGGATGTCAAAGAAGAATAAGTACATATATATAAATTAATCATAAACTATTTGTTTTGGTGAGAGTTTGGATTCTGTTTGGCCTATAATAATCGGTAACTTAGCAACAGGTTGGCCTAGCGTCCATGACATCAAAGCCATACTTGAGCAGGTGAGAAACGACAAGGTAAGAGCTCACAGTTGGCCACAGCATGGTTATTTGTGCCATGGCATGGGGCTACAGGAAATGGAACGTACGATGAGCAGATGAATAGAATAATCGTCTTCTTTTTTGAGTAAATGAGTGACACTTTGGTGGAGTGAGTGAGTAGGAGTTTGGTGGATTGAGTGAGTGAGTGACAGTTTGGTGGAGTTAGTGAGTGACAGTTTGGTGGAGTGAGTGAGTGAGTGAGCGACAGTTTGGTGGAGTGAGTGAGTAAGAGTTTGGTGGAGTGAGTGAGTGAGTGAGTGAGTGACAGTTTGGGGGAATGAGTGAGTGACAGTTTGGCGGAGTGAGTGAGTAACAGTTTGGTGGAGTGAGTGAGTGACAGTTTTATGGAGTGAGTGAATGAGTGACAGTTTGGTGGAGTAAGTGAGTGAGATTTGTGCATCTGTTGAAGTGAATGCAGCTTGCATGTGCATCTGTTGAAGTGAATGCAGCTTGCATGTGCATCTGTTGAAGTGAATGCAGCTTGCATGTGCATCTGTTGAAGTGAATGCAGCTTGCATGTGCATCTGTTGAAGTGAATGCAGCTTGCATGTGCATCTGTTGAAGTGAATGCAGCTTGCATGTGCATCTGTTGAAGTGAATGCAGCTTGCATGTGCATCTGTTGAAGTGAATGCAGCTTGCATGTGCATCTGTTGAAGTGAATGCAGCTTGCATGTGCATCTGTTGAAGTGAATGCAGCTTGCATGTGCATCTGTTGAAGTGAATGCAGCTTGCATGTGCATCTGTTGAAGTGAATGCAGCTTGCATGTGCATCTGTTGAAGTGAATGCAGCTTGCATGTGCATCTGTTGAAGTGAATGCAGCTTGCATGTGCATCTGTTGAGTCTTTATTTTTGCACAGATTCGAGAATATCATCATTTGAGAGCACTAAATTGTAATTACAGAGAAGATTATGTTATTCTACTTTTTCTTCTTTTTCTTCTTTTCTACTTCTTCTTCTTCTTCTTCTTCTTCCTCTTCTTCTTTCTTTTTTTCTTTTCTTCTTCTTCTTCCCCCTCTTCTTCTTCCTTTTCTTCTTCTTTTTTTCTTCTTTATATTTTTCTTTTCTATTCTACGTCTTCTTCTTTTTCCTCTTCTTATTCTTCCTCTCCTGCTTACCTCTTTGTCTTCTCCTTCTTCTTCTTTGTTTTTCCTTCTAATCCCTATTTTTATTTCCCATACATTTTATTATTGGACTATCAAAATATACTGTATGATGATTTATTTATTTCCCCCGATACCTATCCATCGCTAATGCTGTCTTTCTATCCATCGCTAATGCTGTCTGTCTATCCATCGCTAATGCTGTCTGTCTATCCATCGCTAGTGATGTATGTCTATTTATCGCTAGTGATGTCTGTCTATCCATCGCTAGTGCTGTCTGTCTATCTATCGCTAGTGATGTCTGTCTATTTATCGCTAGTGATGTCTGTCTATCCATCGCTAGTGCTGTCTGTCTATCCATCGTTAGTATTGTTTATTTATAAACAAACTCTGTATCAAGTTCCGCTCGTTAAAGGAAAGTGAAGCATCTGATATATCCTCTCCTTTCCAGGTGTAGAGATCGCCGCCGGATTCACTGTTCGGCTTGTCGTTCAGGAGTTTCCATGTCAATGGCCTCTCCGACATTATTGTGTCCCCAGCAGCACCTTCATGAGGGCACCCCTGTTTCTCACAGAGCCTGCTGTGGGGGCGGGACCAAGTACCCGGTGGTATAACTGGGCGGGTAGATTGGGCTCATTAGCCTTGGTTGGCAGCCAATCTAAGAGAAAGTAAACTCTGACTCTAAACCCGGGTAGACAAAGCTCGTTATCTGTTCAGGCAGTTCACCTAGGAGAGAGAGACCCAGCGAGTGCTGGCTAGTCTTGAGACGATGAGAGTATCATCGGATGCCTCAACGAGTATCTGAGGGCAAGGACTCCACTGCCTTGTGGAAACCTCGGGAGAGAGTAGGGCTACGGGAGTAAACCCAGACAGAAAATCTGGAGTGGTAGCACCTAACGCGGATGGTTTCAAAATTGCAAACTCATTCTACATCGCCCGCAGCTGAGCTGGTGCCAAGTTGTCATGCTTTGCATTCCTTGGATTACACCAGCGAGGCCGAGAGCGGGATCCTGCAGTTTGGGCAGCCTAGGGTCTCCATATTCTGCCCTCAGGCTTGCGCCCTAAGAGGCTACTCACAGGACGCCACGCACATGGTCCACAAAGACTGAGACGCATATGAAAGATATCATAGAAGCATTTTATTTATAGACAGACTATTTGATACCGTATAATTTTTTTATAGACAAACTTTATATTAATGTCTAATTGTGTTTTTAGACTGACTTTACACTAGTGTATTATGTTTTAAAAGACATACTTTATAGCAGTGTAATATGTGTTTTTAGACAGAACTGAAATTCGTTTAGTATCTGCTTAAAGACATGGGGGAGGCACCTACCTCCTACCAGGCGCGTCAGCAGGGTTGCAGATTGCTGAAAGGCCTCCTAATTTGGAGGTTAGTTGCAAATAAATCAGCAGCCGTGGACAAAAACGGGTCGGCAAGCATGGAGGCTGTAAGGAGGCAGCCCCTCCACCATGCAAAGATACAACAGGCTAATCACCTGTTTGTCTTAAAACACGATTACAAGTCAAAACACAGAGAAAACCGGACTGACCTCAACGGCGACGAACAGGCGAGAAATAAGGACCACGATTTACGGAACATGGAATGTACGAAGTATAAACGGAAAAGAACATCAACTAATAGAGGAGATGAAGAGAGCAAAATTGACGGTCCTGGCACTTACAGAAACAAAGAAAAAGGGACAGTGCGTTCTAGACCATGACGGCAACATGCTATACTACAGCGGAGTTCCCATGAGTGAACTAGCCAGGGCAGGGGTTGGTTGTATAGTGAATGGTAACAGCAAAGCAAACATTAAAGAATGGAAGTTCATTTCAGAACGACTGATGGTTCTAAGTCTACAAGAGGAGGATAGTCAAATGGATATCGTCACTGTGTATGCACCAAACGAAGATGAGAGCACTGACATAAAAGATGAATTTGATGAGCTCCTTCAAAGGACCATTGACGATTGCCATAATGAAATACTTCTCCTTGGAGACTTCAACGCAAGAGTTGGAAACGACTATTCTAGATGGGATGGAGTGATCGGTAGGTATGGAGAAGATGTCTTAAATGACAATGGAAAACGACTGCTGAGATTCTGCAGAGAACAAAACCTTGTTATTACAAATACAAGGTTTCCACACAAGCGTATCCATGCCTACACAAGATGTGAGCCGGCAAGAAATGAAAGATCCATAATTGACCATGCAATAGTGAGGAAAACTGATTTCAAGCATGTAAAGGATGCTAGAGTGTTCAGAGAACCAGAGATAGGAAGCGACCACTACCTAGTTAAAATAAAGAGAGAAATTGAAAAACACTATCCAGCCAGGCAACACCCATCAGCAAGCATGAAACATAACACACGAGGAGAAAATAAAATTAAGTCTTACAAACTCTGAGAACCAGATGTTAGAGGAGATACCAATGGCTCATAACAACAGCAACAGAAAGGATAGAGGAATCTGAAGAAGATATGGAAATGCTCTGTGTAAAATTCAAGGACATCCTCAAAGAGGCTGCAGCAGAGTCATGCGTTCAAACCAAAGAAGGGTGAAAGAGAAAGAGTACACCATGGTGAACAGAAGAAGTGAAAACAATAATACGAGAAAAGAAAAAGACATGGAAGCAATACCTAGGGGCTAGGAATGCAGAAGAACAAACAAAGAAATATAAAGAATATGTACATTTTAGAACAGAAGCAAAGAAGACTGTGCTCAAGGCCAAACAGAAATCCTGGGAAGAATTTGGAGAGAAACTGGAAAATAATGCTAGAGAAAACCAGAAACTGTTCTACAGGACCTTAAAGAACATGAGGAAGGAAAAGGAATGCCCCCTGAAATTTGTTAAAGATAAACAAGGTGCGCTGTTGACTGCCCCAGAAGAGGTAATGAACAGATGGAGAGAATATTTCTCAGATCTCCTTGGAGTGGAGAAAAATCAAGCTCTGGAAGTAACAGTCCCAATTCAAGAAGAGGGAGCCATGGAGGGAAACGATAATATCACAATGGAAGAACTAAAGGCAGCTTTGGAGAAAATTAAGATTGGTAAAGCAGCAGGGCATGATTGTATAACACCAGAAATGGTTAAATACATGGGAACGGCAGGAGAGATACTATTCATGAAGATTCTCAAGGCAGCTTGGCGCCACAAGAAGATACCAAGAGACTGGGAGGTTGCAATAATAATACCAATATTTAAAAAAGGCGACAATCGACAATGTGAAAATCACAGAGGTATTTCCCTTCTCAGTGTCCCCAGGAAAGTCTACTCTAGGATTCTAGAACGGCGATTAAGAGGTCTAGCAGAGCCAAATATGGATGAAACTCAATGTGGGTTTAGGGCAAACAGAAGTACTCAAGACCTTATCTTTACACTCAGACAGCTAAGTGAAAAGGCTCTTGAATATGATAAAGAGATGCATCTTTGCTTTTTGGATTTGGAGAAAGCATTTGATAAAGTTCCTTATGACAAACTCTGGGAGTGCCTGACAAGGAAGAACATCCCAGGACCCATGATCTCTGCCATACAGAGTTTCTATAAAACGTGCAGAAATTATGTGCGAACTTCAAATCAAAAGTCAGGAGAGTTCAAGACCACTAGCGGAGTAAGATAGGGGGACATTCTATCGCCGTACCTTTTCATACTCCTCATGGATGAAGTCATCAACGTCTGCAAGGAACGGACAAAAAAGTATGAAGGAGAGTACTGGAAGATGAGACCAAGTTACATATCGGAACTACCATTTGCAGATGACGTGGCCCTGATCACGAAATCCGAAGCACATCTCCAGATCAACTTGCAGGTCTGGGAAGAAGAGTTCAAGAAGAGAGGAATGCACATCAGCAACTCCAAAACATAAACCATGGTGATCGCCAGAGATGAGAAGAGCCATCAGATAACCCTGGGAACACGAGCACTGGAGCAGGTTAGCAACTTTAAATATCTAGTAGTGGTAATAGACAGCAGGGGAGGAATCAAAGCGAAGATAACTGCACGAAGGGCAGCAGCAGGTAGACTTTTCCGTGGAATAAACAGAGGTTTCCTCAGTAAAAGAGAAATAAGCAGGAAAACAAAGATGGATGTATACCGCTCGACCTATGTGCCTGTCCTCACATATGGATGTGAGTCATGGGCAATGACTACAGCCCAAGAAAGGTATTTACAAACTTCAGAAATGAGGTATCTAAGAAAGGCGGTTCAGGTCACGAAAAGGGACAAGATCCGTAACCAGACAATACGTAGCAATCTTGAAGTTCAACCCCTGCAGACACGAGTGGAGCAGGCCCAACTACAGTGGTTTGGCCATGTCTGTAGAATGGAAGAAGATCGGATACCAAAGCGGTCATGGGAGATAAAAAGTCAAGGATGCAGACCTCAGGACGTCCCAAAGTACTTTGGGAAGACAACATACGACAGTCCCTAAGTGATAGAGGGCTGGATTGGAAAAAGGCCAGGACAAAGACGGCGGATAGAGCAGTGTGGCGTTCTCTCTGGCAAACCTCTACACCTCACGGTAGAAGAGGAGCGACAGAGTCAGTAAGTAAGTCATGTGCTTAAAGACATACTTTATATTAATGTAGTATATATATATATATATAGTTGACGTTGCTACCAGTGTAGTATGTGTGTACAGATGCAACTTGTTCCAGAGCATATGTAGAACGCCTTTAGAATGTGTTTATAGATTAATTTATACTAGTTTAGAATGTGTTTATAGATTAATTTATACTAGTTTTGAATGTGTTTATAGATTAATTTATACTAGTTTAAAATGTGTTTATAGATTAATTTATACTAGTTTAGAACGTGTTTATAGATTAATTTATACTAGTTTAGAACGTGTTTATAAATTAATTTATACTAGTTTAGAACGTGTTTATAGATTTATTTATACTAGTTTAGAACGTGTTTATAGATGCATTTATACTAGTTTAGAACGTGTTTATAGATTAACTTTAAGGCGGGTTTATAAACATATTTAGCACTAATGTGGAAGTTAACAAGACGCAAAGCAGATATTACGTGAATACGTCGACAGAAAACAATCAAATGGAAATCTAGTTTGATGTCGTTTATAAACGTTGTTTCAATCTCGGTTACTGTCATCACCCGCATGTCACAGCTCGAACACCCGAGCTGTCATGCAATTAAATTGGTGAGACTTTTCGAGCCTAATCACAACTTATGCGCATGAATTTCGCGAGCGGTGGGAACTATTTGATGACGTATGATCTCATTGTGCGCGCGTGGGTATCAGGACATCGGATACTCTCCGCACGTGGTTTGGAGACGGCAATCCAACATTCACACCTCACTCACCACACCGAAGCCTCAAAGGACGTCTTGTAGAGATTGCCGTTTTTTCTCTAATCTCCACAATCTCTCGTTTTTGTCAAGGCCAGTTTGTGAAACTGCTGCTGCGGGTGTGGGGGCGGTGTCTGCCATGTAACCTTTGAAATCTGTCAACAAATACAACACACGTGGTATCATCTGATCCGCTAGATGTGGAGGTGCCTTTCATTTAAAGGTAACACACTTCTGGATAATCACTGCTTTCTGGTAACAGAATCAAAATATATTTCTGATTAAGTCCCAATATCTTGGATTGAATTATAACAAGTACATTAAGTGATCAAATGCTGGATTCTATTGTTGCTGTCTGCGTTACAGTGACATCTCTCTCTGTCTCTCTCTCTCTCCCTCTCTCTCTGTCTCTCTCTCTCTCTCTCTCGTAACTTAATATTTAGGTAGTGTTAAGAAAAAGAATGGTTTGCATGTTTGCATGTTTTCAGATCATATGTTAATTGTATACTGTACGTCCCCTGAATGAAACATCGTTTTGTAAATCTGAACCGACATCACTTCACATCTGACAAACCTATAGGCGCACGGTCTCTTTCAGCTTTCTTCTTCTTCTTGTTAGATCATTGGTCAGTGTCTGGCCAAGCGATATGGGACAGCCACACCTGATGGTGTTTTTAAGGCCAGCAACGAGCTCCCTCCACTTTACCCAGTCTACGTCATTATTAATACGGTGCCCCAACTCTGATTCATGATTTTCATTTCGGCCTCTACGATTCTTCGTCAAGTTGCCGTATGCTCTGACTTATCCAAAAAGGTTTACTATCTATGACTCCGAATTTCCTCTGTAATCTGTTTCAGTTGGCATTCTTCGTTCATCGTCCTATCGGTCACAATCCATGTCTTGTTACAGGTTATCTCGTGGTCATACCAGGGTCTTCCTTCCGGCTGTCCGTCCCCACAGGTATGCAAGCATTGTACTCCGGCTGTCCGTCCCCACAGGTATGCAAGCATTGTACTCCGGCTATCAGTCCTTGACAGGTATACAAGTATTGTACTTCGGCTATCAGTCCTTGACAGGTATACAAGTATTGTACTCCAGCTGTCCGTCCCCACAGGTATGCAAGCATTGTACTCCGGCTATCAGTCCTTGACAGGTATACAAGTATTGTACTCCGTCTATCAGTCCTTGACAGGTATACAAGTATTGTACTCCGGCTGTCCGTCCCCACAGGTATGCAAGCATTGTACTCCGGCTGTCCGTCCCCACAGGTATGCAAGCATTGTACTCCGGCTGTCCGTCCCCACAAGTATGCAAGCATTGTACTCCGGCTGTCCGTTCCCACAGGTATGCAAGCATTGTACTCCGGCTGTCCGTCCCCACAGGTATACAAGTATTGTACTCCGGCTGTCCGTCCCCACAGGTACACAAGTATTGTACTCCAGCTGTCCGTCCCCACAGGTATGCAAGCATTGTACTCCGGCTATCAGTCCTTGACAGGTATACAAGTATTGTCCTCCGGCGATCAGTCCTTGACAGGTATACAAGTATTGTACTCCAGCTGTTCGTCCCCACAGGTATGCAAGCATTGTACTCCGGCTATCAGTCCTTGACAGGTATACAAGTATTGTACTCCGTCTATCAGTCCTTGACAGGTATACAAGTATTGTACTCCGGCTGTCCGTCCCCACAGGTATGCAAGCATTGTACTCCGGCTGTCCGTCCCCACAGGTATACAAGTATTGTACTTCAGCTGTCAGTCTCGCTGTCAAGTAGGTCTATCTTTTATTGTTTTTGTAATAAAGTAATTTTTTTTACATAGGAATATCAGCACCGTGTCCAAACTCCCGAACCTGGAGGACCGGGATGCCATCCTTTGTCTTCTCACCAGCGATCTTCTCGTGCTTGATAACCATGCCAGAAGCATGCGTCTCCGCCAACAAAGCTCACAAGATCACTGTAACACTCAAGCCCCACCACCCACCCCCCTCCCTCCATGACAGGGTGATGCATCCAGGCGTTGGGGAGGGCTTCATGATGGTGGTATTTGTAGCCCGCTGACCGGGGACATTTCTGCTCGTCCTCTCATACCTGATGCTCACACTACGGGTAATCTCGGAGCAGTAAGGTAAAGGTCACTAGCCGTATATGGATCCCAGAAGGTCAAGGTCACGAGCCGTATATTGATCCCAGAAGGTCAAGGTCACGAGCCGTATATGGATCCCAGAAGGTCCAGGTCAAGAGCCCCAGATGGACCCCAGAAGGTCCAGGTCAAAAGCCTCACTTGGCCCCAGAATGACCAGGTCAAGATTCCCACATGGACCAAGAAAGTCCAGGTCAAGAGCCCGACATGGACCCCAGAAGGTCCAGGACAGCAGGCCCACATGAACCCCAACAGGTCAAAAACAGTAGACCCACATTGGCCGAAACAGACCCAGGACAGCAGGTCCACATGGGCCCCAAATTGCACAGAATAGTAGAACCACATTGACCACATCAGGCCCAGGACGTCAGTTCCACACAAATACCGGAAGATGTCAGGTCAGTGTGTCTGTGATTTCCATTGTCCATTTTGATCTCGCTGAGTCCCTGTGTTCTCAGAATGATAGACAAACATAGTGCCGACATTAAACAATTATTCAACTAAAATCCCTTAAATTACTCCCTCCATCTCCATAAAAAACGACTCACTCCATCTCCCTTAAACTACTCACCCCTTCTCCCTTAAACTAATCACCCCATCTCCCTTAAACTACTCACCCCATCTCCCTTAAACTACTCACCCCATCCGCCTTAAACTAATCACCTCATCTCCCTTAAACTACTCACCCCATCCGCCTTAAACTACTCACCCCTTCTCCCTTAAACTACTCACCCCATCTCCCTTAAACTAATCACCCCATCTCCCTTAAACTACTCACTCCACCTCCTCTAAATTACTCGCTTCAACTCCACGTCTTTCTCAATCTACTTACCAGAATTATTCAAATTAACTCCACTTACTCAATTAATTCCCCTAATTACCCAGTTGAGCGCATCTTACTCAGTTTTAATTGCCCTTAGCTAATTAAATCCCCATTTGCCCTATTTAAATTCCCCAAATTACTCAATTTCACTTACTGAATGTATTTCTTCATAAATACCCAACTTAATTTCTCTTGAAGGCTCAATTCAACTCTCCCTAATTACTGGCATTGAACTAGCTTTAAATAAAAAAGTTAATCCCCGTTAAAAAGCCCAAACGAAACAGAAATAACCATAGCGCCCTCTCATTTGTGTGGTGTGGCATTGTGTGTCGTCTCCCCTTATTTGGATTCTCCAACTCCTCATGTACTCGACAAAACAACTGCACTTCCATGAACAATAATCAAAAAAAAAATTAACCTGAATTTGCCCTCAACCGTTAACGAAATTTTCTTTTTTTAAAAATCGACAATTGGAGTGTGTGGGAGGCGACACCTTTCCCGACAGGTGAGCCGGCTTTTGTTGTCGTCCTCAAACAAAAGCGCGTGCTGCGGTAGAAGCCAATCAGAAAGAGGTATTTACTCTTCTCTATTGTTCGCTGCCGGAAACTCGATTCGCCGAATCTTCGAATAGTCTTTCAATTTCTACTTTTGTTGGCATAGATTACCCGTGTGAATTGACTGATCGATTGATCAGGGGGGTATCAAACATAAGTCTAAACATGTCTTACACATTTGTTAAAGTGCTTTGTTGCTTAGTGTCTAGTTAGCGTAGTATTAGAGCACTAGCTTTCCACAGCAAAGGTACATGGTTTATCGTCTAGTTATGCTATAATTGGTCTTCCAATATAACACATTGTTGGGAAGTTGTGTTCTGACAGACTCAAGGAAGGTCCCCATGGTTTTCTTCGTCACTTTTAGAAGCCCGAACGAAGTATAACGAGGCCTGAGGATGGTCTTCCCACACAGACTTAGACCATTCTAATGCGTAGAAACTGATTCTTGATTCAGTTCCAGGCTAGAGTTACGGGAGAGGCTAGGCGTAACAGAGTTACGAGCTAGACACAGATTGACTTCATGGATCCAAACGAGGAAAGAATTGTATGTAAGAGGAGAGATCAGAGTATTCGGAATAGACAACAGAACTGAATATTCCCACGTAAGTTAGTAGGTATATAGGGCAGAGCGAAACGCCAGGCCAGAGAGAACCGTCAGGCCAGAGCGAAACGTCAGGTCAGAGCGAAACGTCAGGCCAGAGCGAGACACCAGGCCAGAGCGAAACGTCAGGCCAGAGCGAGAAACATCAGCTGAAGTTGAGTAGTTTGAACAGAGAGATAGAATAGCTCTAGAACAACAGAGAAGTCACCAAAGCAGACTAGTCACTGAGAGTGAAGATCTCTACCAAACAGACTCTAGTCACTGAGAGGGAAGATCTCGACTAGACTCTAATACTGAGAGAGAAGATGTCGACCAGACTCTAATCACTGAGAGGGAAGATCTCGACCAGACTCTAATCACTGAGAGTGAAGATCTCGACCAAACAGACTCTAATCACTGAGATGGAAGATCTCGACCAGACTCTAATCACTGAGAGGGAAGATCTCGACCAGACTCTAATCACTGAGAGTGAAGATCTCGACCAAACAGACTCTAATCACTGAGAGGGAAGATTTCGACCAGACTCCAATCACTGAGAGTAAAGATCTCTACCAAGCACACTCTAGTCACTGAGAGTGAAGATCTCGACCAGACAGACTCTAATCACTGAGAGAGAAGATCTCGACCAGACTCTAGTCACTGAGAGTGAAGATGTCAACCAGACTCTAGTCACTGAGAGAGAAGATCTCGACCAAGCACTTGTAAGCATTTGACTGTGTGCTGTAATGTTCATTTGAATCCTAACACCTTGTCACACGTGACGCTGACTTTTAAGTCCCTGGAGTAACATTTGACTGCACACTCGTCAGAAGGAGACGTGCTACTTTAAACACGAAGCTGTCGTCCCTACCACAGGTCCTTACAGAAGTGTTACTTTTGACCTGACAGCTACAGTAACAGAGCCACTGTCATCTGTCGTCGAAACGAGAACCCCTATCATCAACCCTGAGTTGGTGAACCACCACGGTGAAAGAACCGCTGTAGTCGTCGTAGAATTCCTAACAAGAACGAAGGAGAAGAGAAACCAGAAGATCTAATCGCTGAAATCGTCTTCTAGATTAGAAGATGAGGCAAGAGACTCATTAGACCCAGACGTTGCAGACGCTGAGAGGAAGAACAGAAGGCAACCAGACGAGCGAGGACCAGAAGATTGGCAGTGAACATATTAGCTAGATAGTATTGTATCAACTCAGAGTGAGGTAGGACTGTGCATGGAACATTAGCTAGAGATGTTCAGGTGATAGGACTTGTGGTTAATAAAATACAAGAGAAATAAATGTACTTATTTGCACGAAACTCTTGAGAGACATTCAAGTTAGTTGATTGGTTGATTAGTTGATTTGTTGATGGCCAATAGAATACGCTTAACGAGAATAATGTCTGTGATATTTGTGTAGTAAACATTCATTTGTTTTTACTGCAGTTAAAATAGTTGTTAGTGTTTCAATTGAAGTTAAGGAGTGAAGGTTGTCAGAAAGAAAGCTAACTGTTAACAGTGGACCTGTAACGTTGGCAATCACATATGGGAACTAATTCGCTAGACCGAGCGACATCAAGTCTATGTACCCTCCGGGCGAAGAAAGGTGGTCGGCAGACGTCCAGATGTGGTAAACCGAACCGCTTCACATGCCAGTGAATGATTCTTACAGACAAGAACGGTAAGCCTATAGATGGTACTGGGCAAAGCTGAACATCCAACATCCAATACAACAATAGTATTGTCAAGCGAACATCTAACAACCAGCACAACAATAGTGTTGTCAAGCGAACATCCAAAAACCAGCACAACAATAGTGTTGTCAAGCGAACATCCAAAAACCAGCACAACAATAGTGTTGTCAAGCGAACATCCAACATCCAGTACAACAATAGTGTTGCCAAGCCTGGTTGCGGGTCAGGACGTGTCAACCAGAGAAAGAGGCAAGGACAACACATCTAAATAATACCAGACGTTCATAGGGACGGAGATTATCATGCGGTGCGTATTTCTGCTGGAGAAGGTTAGTCTAGGAACACAAGAAAGAAGAGCAGAATCAGGGACTAGATAAGAACGAGCAAAGAACGTAGCAACAATGGAAAGAGCGGCTGACAAGGACAGACTGAGAGGGTTCTGGACTAGGAACGAGTCACGTTGGACAGAGAAACTTTCAAATAATTGCGAAGTGTTGGTCGCGACGCAGTCTTCAATTCAGAGGTACTTACAAGATCGCTGAGCTTATTAGTTCACGCACAACAGAAAGAGAAGACGGCCATCAACAGAAAGAGAAGACGGCCATCAACAGAAAGAGAAGACGGTCATCAACAGAAAAAGAAGACGGCCATCAACAGAAAGAGAAGACAGCCATCAACAAAAAGAGAAGACGGCCATCAACAGAAAGAGAAGACGGTCATCAACAGAAAGAGAAGACAGCCATCAACAAAAAGAGAAGACAGTCATCAACAGAAAGATAAGACAGCCATCAACAAAAAGAGAAGACGGCCATCAACAGAAAGAGAAGACGGTCATCAACAGAAAGAGAAGACGGCCATCAACAGAAAGAGAAGACAGCCATCAACAGAAAGAGAAGACGGTCATCAACAGAAAGAGAAGATAGTCAGCAACAGAAAGAGAAGACAATCATCCAACCGGAAGAGAAGACAACCATCTAACCGGAAGAGAGCGTTCCACTACCAGTTACGAAGACACGCATGTTTAGAAGCAAAAGGAATGGTGATTTATTGACCGAACGATTACATCTGGATAAACTTAGTGTAGGGGGATAACATCTGAGGATAAATGCTTTGTTATTAAAGTATAAGCACCTAGCACGCCTTGTTTCAGAACGCTGTTCTTTCAACTGTCAAACTATTTGGAACATGTCCTCTTTCAGAACGCTGCTTTTCTGTCAAATTATTTGGGTGCTGTTATAAGTTTCTTGGAAGGAGTGCAGCACTACAAATTGTTGTTACCTGTCTGAAGTGCATGACCTGCTTTGTACGGTCGACTGTGACAGGACATTTCTCACGTGTGAAGACAGCATCAAACTATTGAACTGATCAACATACGGTCGACTGTGACAGGACATTTCTCACGTGTGAAGACAGCATCAAACTATTGAACTGATCAACATACGGTCGACTGTGACAGGACATTTCTCACGTGTGAAGACAGCATCAAACTATTGAACTGATCAACATACGGTCGACTGTGACAGGACATTTCTCACGTGTGAAGACATCATCAAACCATTGAACTGATCAACATACGGTCGACTGTGATAGAACCTTTCTCACGTGTGCAGACATCATCAAACCATTGAACTGATCAACATACGGTCGACTGTGATAGAACCTTTCTCACGTGTGAAGACATCATCAAACTATTGAACTGATCAACATACGGTCGACTGTGATAGAACCTTTCTCACGTGTGCAGACATCATCAAACCATTGAACTGATCAACATACGGTCGACTGTGACAGGACATTTCTCACATGTGAAGACAGCATCAAACTATTGAGCTGATCAACATACGGTCGACTGTGACAGGACATTTCTCACATGTGAAAGCAGCATCAAACTATTGAACTGATCAACATACGGTCGACTGTGATAGGACCTTTCTCACGTGTGAAGACATCATCAAACCATTGAACTGATCAACATACGGTCGACTGTGATAGGACCTTTCTCACGTGTGAAGACATCATCAAACTATTGAACTGATCAACATACGGTCGACTGTGACAGGACATTTCTCACATGTGAAGACAGCATCAAACTATTGAGCTGATCAACATACGGTCGACTGTGACAGGACATTTCTCACATGTGAAAGCAGCATCAAACTATTGAACTGATCAACATACGGTCGACTGTGACAGGACATTTCTCACGTGTGAAGAGATCATCAAACTATTGAACTGATCAACATACGGTCGACTGTGGTCGAGTTTTTCAAATAAGAAAGGCTTCACAACTAATCTTTGAACTGTTTGCTACATCGATAGTATTCTGTTCACGCCATGCTCAAGTTGCACACCCGTTTGTTGATTTCATGTTCGGAATTTCATGTACACAGGGTCCCTTCAAATGATTTCACCAGGACTCGCTTATTGAGACAAGACCGGGGATATTGTTTCACCTGTGCCGCAAGGAAGGGAAGAAACCGCTGTGTCAATACGATTTGAACCATGGGATTGTCTTTCCTGATCTGACTGTGAACAAGATGTGTTTAACCAGAGCCTTTTTGTTTTTTCGTTAAAGATTTTTCAATCATGTATCCTCATTGAAAATGAATCGGAAATTGATTTGTGTTTTGTATGGACATTGTAGTCTTATTTTCATTGACAAAACGGTTCTTGAGATTCCCGACAGTTTGCTGCGGTTAGAGTTAATGTTAGATTTAATTTTGTTTCACAAAAGCGTTTTTTAGACACCTATTTAACGTAAAATAGAAAGGGCGGGAACTCTGGGGATGAGCGGTCAATAATTGTGTTCTTGCTGCAGGAGATAAGCATGGAAAAGTTGTGTCCATAGCCAGCCAGAATCGAGTGAGAATCCAAAAGACCACTCGTTAGACCTGCCCTCATTGTTTACCTGTGAACACCGCTATTTCTCCAGCCTCGTTTTGTTGACAATCGCGCGAGAAGCACCGAGACGCTCGAATGCTTCAAACTTGTATTTCTGGCACAGAGGAACGGCTGTTTATGTTCCCAGTAACTGTTTGTCGCTTTCTGTCTGTGTTCAGGAAATGCTTCTATACAATTGCCATGTTTTCTGTGCGGACTGAATCCCAAACAAGTTCTGCTGGTATCCAGCGCTTCTATCAAATAGCCACTATTTACTCAGAGTATTTATAATAGACATTTATCATTGAATGCTGGTTAATATTAATAAATACTATTCATGTTTGTTAAACATTTTTCATTGAAGAAAAGTTCATTAAAAAAGCTCTGCTCTCTTTGAGATGCATTAACAAAGCTATTCTATCTTTGAGATGAATTAACAAAGCTATTCTATCTTTGAGATGAATTAACAAAGCCATTCTATCTTTGAGATGAATTAACAAAGCTATTCTATCTTTGAGATGAATTAACAAAGCCATTCTATCTTTGAGATGAATTAACAAAGCTGTTCTTTCTTTGAGATGAATTAACAAAGCTGTTCTATCTTTGATATGAATTAACAAAGCTGTTCTATCTTTGAGATGAATTAACAAAGCTGTTCTATCTTTGAGATGCATCAACAAAGCTGTTCTATCTTTGAGATGCATCAACAAAGCTGTTCTATCTTTGAGATGCATCAACAAAGCTGTTCTATCTTTGAGATGCATCAACAAAGCTGTTCTATCTTTGAGACTGTTGTGTTTGCTCCCAATGGCAGCACTAGCATACGATAATGTTGGAAATACGTTATGAATTGACATCATCGCCTAGGCCAGTCGGAATTAATAGAGCCGATAATTATTGTGAAGCAGGTCGCAACATATTTTGTAATATGTAATTGAGAGTGTCACATCCAACCAACAGCAGCCAGCGAGAAGAAAACATGTCACATCCAACCAACAGCAGCCAGCGAGAAGAAAACATGTCACATCCAACCAACAGCAGCCAGCGAGAAGAAAACATGTCCCATCCAACCAACAGCAGCCAGCGAGAAGAAAACATGTCACATCCAACCAACAGCAGCCAGCGAGAAGAAAACATGTCACATCCAACCAACAGCAGCCAGCGAGAAGAAAACATGTCACATCCAACCAACAGCAGCCAGCGAGAAGAAAACATGTCACATCCAACCAACAACAGCCAGCGAGAAGAAAACATGTATCACACCTGGGGTAGTCTCTGGTCATTTAACATTTGCTACTAATGAACATTACTATTTTAGCCGGCGGTGTCTAGGACAATTATAAAAAAAGTTAACTGTTTACCCATCCGTCATATTCCTACTGCGCTCCCATCCTGCCCTCTAACACGCCACTGCTTCGCCCCTTATCCATCATATCTCTATGACCATCTTCTCGATCTGCCAATCTTTTTCCATCTTACTACAAAACTCTTCCCCTATCCATTTCAAACCGCCCTTAACTCACTAATCTTTTGACTCTTTTCACTCCGTCAATCCCTACTCCCATCAACCAGTCAATTTCACCAGGTCCCACCAACTTACAATCTCTTCCTCCTTCAACCTAAGCTGCCTGTCTCTTTCATTCAAGTTTTAATGCCCAACTTTCCCAGGGAACACACAATTTGCTACTAAACACAAATGAAGACCATTATTTTCATAAACAGAAGGAAATGTAACATGTTGCTATATTTAACATTGTTCCTTTATTGTAAAATCAAGTTGATATTGTTGACAGCTGCCACTATCTCTGGATCACGAGTCTTCATCCGATAACCTTCCAGGTCAGCTGGAGGCCACCTTCAAGCCTAGAGTGACGGGAAGACCTGGTTCTCCAGAAGCTGCCTGCCCATTGCTGTTAGTGTGTGCCTTACGCTCGTGGCAGCAGCTGCCATTGTCTTGCTAGATCATTAATCTCCACATTTCCTAACAAGCGTCGTGGGAAGCACACGTTTCCTTTCCTGGTTAAGTGTATGGAGTCGATAAACTCGTGCTGTCAGATTTATGTTATATATATCCACCGACAAGTGGGTTTCCACGGAACCAGATCTTACTCTTGTCTAGGCGATCAGTGTGAGTTGATCAGCTGAAGTGGTCAAGTTGCCATGTTAGAATATAACCAGATAGCGACTGGTCTATTGGCTTGGATGCCAGTGGTATGATCATGATGGCGTGTGTTCAAAACATCTGTAAGCCATAACATGATTCTCTGTCGGAGGTGGAATAAAACAAAACCTATACAATCAGTGGTGACTGTAGTGGTAAGCGACCTTTTATTCTTCATCTAAATCCTCTGGTGGACATCGGCAAAAGATTACATAATGTAGTAGTAGTAGTAGTAGTAGTTGTAGTAGTAATAGTGGCACCACTAGTAGTAGTAGCAGTAGTAGTAGTTGTAGTAGTAATAGTGGCACCACTAGTAGTAGTTGTAGTAGTAGTAGTAGTAGCAGCAGTAGTAACAGCAGCTGTAGTAGTAGTAGTAGTAGTAGTAGTAGTAGAAGTAGCAGTAGAAGAAGTAGTAGCATAAATAGCAGTAGTAGTAGTAGTAGTGGTAGTAATAGTAGTATTAATAGTAGTAGTAGTAGTAGTAGTAGCAGTAGTGGTAGTAATAGTAGTAGTAATAGTAGTAGTAGTAGTAGTAGTAGCTGTAATGAAAGAACTAGTAGTGTAATAATAGTTGAAGTAATAGTAGTTGTAGTATTTACTGTTGTGGTAATAGTAGGAGTAGTAGCATTAATAGCATACGGTAGTAGTAGTAGCTGTAGTGGTAGTAGTAGTAATATTAGTAGTAAGAGAAATTGTGATAGTTACTCTAGTGATAGAAGTAGTAGTAGTAGTAGTTGTTGTAGTAAAAGTAGCTGTAGTAGTAGCAGTAATTGTAGTAGTAGTAGAAGTAATAGTTGTGACAGCGTAGACGTTTAAGTTGAGTAGTTTACTTACCTTAGTTGCAACATATCTACACCACGACTCGACTTCAACATAATAGAACACGGTAAACACTATCCTCACCATAAAACAAAACAGAATGATTTATTACTAGAATAATAGTTGCACAATATCAACAAAAAGCAAAGAACTTCTAAACTAAATAATCATTATATATATATATACTTAGGAAGCTGTAAGCACTAGATTTTGATGTTTCCTCCAAAATCGATGATACTCAGAATTCTGGCCGCTGCACTTTCCTATCTGTACACTCAACACATACTCACAAACTTGTCTTTAAGATCCAATCAAGTAATCAGTTGATCTGTGGACTTACACATAATCAGTTCACGTATAATCAGGCAATCTGTGCATTCACATATAACAAGATCACTTCCCATACTCAGGCGTATCTGTACGCTCACCCATAATCAGAACACAGATCGGTCACACGGTGTCCTGCACATACAGCACACATTCAGATCACTCACTGTTCACAGGGTGTCCATCACAAACACCTATTGAGCACGACTGGCCAAACTCGAGGTACAGCCACTCTGTAAACTCTCTCACTTCCTGGCATACTCCCAGTCCTCCTGCCAGTTTATCTCTGCAGGTGTCTTTTATTGTGTCAAGCAACAACATGGATGTCCAATAGTCTTCTCTAGGTCGACTGATTAAGCACTCACTCCAATTTGGAACTATCCCAACTAAAATGTCATTGGTTGTCTATCCACGAGTCACTGTCATTCTAAATGTGGTAGCCTGTCTATCCACGAGTCACTGTCATTCTACGTGTGGTAGCCTGTCGTGAGAGTATCAGGTTAACAACAACTCCTATCCCGGTCAAGTCTGACGCCAAAGTGGTCAGCTCTGACACCCACCCGTGTACCAGACAAAGTCTTCTACCTAACGTGTTCCTAATCCCTCGTTTCTTTGTCGACCAGTGTCGAAACGTTGATTGACCCTGACGTGACCTACGTTCGTCCAACGTATTCAGGTAACCTTTGTTTTTTAGAGTCGCCACCCCATTTAACCTGAACTAAACGCCCCTGCCCCAGCTAAAACTGTCACATAGTAGTAGTAGTAGTAGTAGTAGTAGTAATAGCGTGGTTCCAACATTAACGAGACGGCCATTTTATTTCTACATTGCAGTTTCCTCACATGTGGAAGACAAGGTTGATAGTTCTGGTAAGGCGGGCGTTACCACAGGGCACAGATATGTGGGAGATAGTTCTGGTAAGGCAGGCATTACTCCAGGACACAGCAACATGAAGTGCCGTTGTCGGTTACACCATCACCCACGTCATCGAATGTGACATCTCCAAAATCGTCGCATTCGTCAACTATTTTGGAAACGACTACGTCATCTTTGATAGAGTCTTCAACAGCGACTACGTCATCTTTGATAGAGTCTTCAACAGCGACTACGTCATCTTTGATAGAGTCTTCTACAGCGACTACGTCATCTTTGATAGAGTCTTCAACAGCGACTACGTCATCTTTGATAGAGTCTTCAACAGCGACTACGTCATCTTTGATAGAGTCTTCAACAGCGACTACGTCATCTTTGATAGAGTCTTCAACAGCGACTACGTCATCTTTGATAGAGTCTTCAACAGCGACTACGTCATCTTTGATAGAGTCTTCAACAGCGACTACGTCATCTTTGATAGAGTCTTCAACAGCGACTACGTCATCTTTGATATAGTCTTCAACAGCGACTACGTCAACAGATCCACAACACCAGATATTCTTACAGCAAGCACGCCGACCCCTACAACACCAGCTATCAGATTTTGAAGTTTTAGGTCCGTCTGTAAATAAAAGTCATTGGTCATCTACGAATAACAGTTCATATATGGAATTATTATCTGGATCGCGTGTCGCAGCCCGACAGACCTCTGACAAAATTGTGCCCATATAAATGTTAAAAAGAAGCAGAGACCGCACACATCCCTGACGCTCTCTTCTGTTCATTTGAAAAGTCCCTCTGAAACCGTCCTCCGTACACCCCCCCCCCCCCACCCCCATACGGTACAGAGCTTTCACATTGTCAAGAAACTGGCCGCGTATTCAATACTCCTCCATCACAGTCTAGAGTCTAGAGTCTACTTCTGTCAACTCTGTCGAAAGTTTTCTCTTTATCGATAAATGACAAGTTGGGATTCTCGCAGTTTTCAAGTTTTCTCATACATCCTTCCCTTTCCATATGTGAACTATCGTCACCCGCTGGCAGTCGTCTAGGGCTCTTCTTTCTCTCCACGCCGTTGTGAATTTTTGTTTGTTGCCACACGCCTGGGCTGCCTCGGTATGGATGCCGTCTGCACGAGTAGTTTTAGTTTTTGGGTACTCGTTCCATCTTTTGGTTGAGTGTGTCCGGCTATAGGCGGCCCATGTGTCGAGGTACGAATGGCATTTCCTCCGGTGTTTCTCTTGGGTTAAGAAGGACGTGGAAGTATTCATTCCATCTCTCTCTCCGATCCATCCCTTCGAGAATGATTAATGTTGGATTTCAACTATCATCCATCAGTCTGAAGAAAATGAAGCTGGGTAGGACCTTACTCAGCTAAGCAGGCTCTGACATGTAATCTGCAGGAGAAGAGCAAGAGAAGTAGATCTAAAACTACAAGGAGAAGAGAATGTGAGAGGGAAGTACGATTGTACTGCCTGGAGGTAGGCAGAGAAAGTAGCCATGGACCGTGGATGTGTGCAAGATGCAGAGAGAGTAGCCATGGACCGTGGATGTGTGCAAGATGCAGAGAGAGTAGCCATGGACCGTGGATGTGTGCAAGATGCAGAGAGAGTAGCCATGGACCGTGGATGTGTGCAAGATGCAGAGAGAGTAGCCATGGACCGTGGATGTGTGCAAGATGCAGAGAGAGTAGCCATGGACCGTGGATGTGTGCAAGATGCAGAGAAAGTAGCCATGGACCGTGGATGTGTGCAAGATGCAGAGAGAGTAGCCATGGGTCGTGGATGTGTGCAAGATGCAGAGAGAGTAGCCATGGGTCGTGGATGTGTGCAAGATGCAGAGAGAGTAGCCATGGACCGTGGATGTGTGCATGATGCAGAGAAGGAGCCATGGACCGTGGATGTGTGCAAGATGCAGAGAGAGTAGCCATGGGTCGTGGATGTGTGAATGATGCAGAGAGAGTAGCCATGGGTCGTGGATGTGTGGATGATGCAGAAAGAGTAGCCATGGACCGTGGATGTGTGAATGATGCAGAGAGAGAGAGTAGCCATGGGTCGTGGATGTGTGGATGATGCAGAAAGAGTAGCCTTGGGTCGTGGATGTATAGATGATGCAGAGAGAGTAGCCATGGACCGTGGATGTGTGAATGATATGGACAAAGGCCTATGTACAGAGAGAATCTATTGGCTCTAATTGATTGATTCACACTTTAAAAAAAATAAAAGGTCTACTTTGCGTGATCAGTTTTTGACGATGATCAAACGCTGCTCAGATGCGAAGAAAGAACTATTCTAGATATGAAAATGATCGATAACAGATCAATGGAATTAGCCGATCACGTGAGTCCTTTGTAGACAAAGTCAGCGTTCTATTGTCAATGGGTCACAACCATTGCTGTTGACACATTTTCGCGATTGTTTCCCTTTACTCTCCTCCTTGTTTTGCTTGCATTGATGCCTGTTAGCCATTCTGTTTCCGTGTTTCTGAGAATGATCTGGGGCTAAGATGTTCGTCTTCTTCTGCGTTCATTCTCAATTTCCCGTTACCATGGCCTTAACAGGGATTTGCTAGTAGCAGGATGTAGTCCAGAGAACGGCATGCGTTTTGTCGATAGTTTACAGCTCAACTGCGACATGTGCACATTTCGGTCCGACACATCCGTATTCGGCAAGACTGACGTCCACAACTCTCTTAAATCTTCAGTCGTCTTTTAGAAAATGCAATAAGATGTCATGAGCCTGTTGGTTCTACCCAAATAGGACACTCCCTAGATCAACATAATGAAATCATTTAATCAGTTCACTTCATTTCTTGTCACATTCTGTCCAGCTCAGTTTCCCCCTCACTATTATCTAAGGACAGCGCAAGTTACATCATCAAGACAAAACATCTGATCTCCGTCGTCGCTTGCAAAGGACAATTATAGTTTTGGTTAGTTTGAACCCGGCATATTGATTGGCTAGATCTTTGATCGGTTTGAGTGGCGTCTGCTTCTTTAATTCATGTATGATATGTGTTTCTATGTTGTTAACCTTGCAGTTAAACAAGGCAGTTAAACCAGGTAGTTAGACCAGGAACTTAAACCAGGTAGTTAGACCAGGTAGCCAGACCAGCAAGTCAAACAATGCAGTTAAACCAGGTAGCTAGACCAGGAAGTTAAACCAGTAAGTTAAACCAGGAAGTTAGACCAGGTAGTTAGACAAGTAAGTTAAACCAGGTAGTTAGACAAGGTAGCCAGACCAGTAAGTTAAACAATGCAGTTAAACCAGGTAGTTAGACCAGGAAGTTAAACCAGGTAGTCAGACTAGAAAGCCAGACCTGTAAGTTAAACAATGCAGTTAAACCAGGTAGCTAGACCAGGTAGTTAAACCAGTAAGTTTAATCAGGAAGTTAGACCAGGTAGTTAGACCAGGTAGTTAAACCTGGAAGTTAAACCAGGTAGCTAGACCAGGAAGTTAAACCAGGTAGTTAGACCAGAAAGTTAAACCAGGAAGTTAAACCAGGTAGCTAAACCAGGAAGTTAAACCAGGTAGTTAGACCAGTAAGTTAAACCAGGAAGTTGGACCAGGTAGTTAGACCAGGAGGTTAAACCAGGATGTTAAACCACGTAATTAGACCATGAAATTAAACCAGGTAGTCAGACCAGTAAATTAAACCAGGAAGTTAGACCAGTAAGTTAAACCAGGAAGTTAAACCAGGTAGTTATACCCGGAGGTTAAGCCAGGAAGTTAAACCAGGTAATTAGACCATGAAATTAAACCAGGTAGTTGGACTAGTAAGTTATACCAGGAAGTTAAACCAGGAAGTTAAACCAGGTAGTTAGACCAGGTAATTAAGCCGGGTAGTTAAAACAGATAGTTAAACCAGAAAGTTCAATGTTGTTGTATTTTTGACAAACAGTTCAATGTTGTAGCAGAGAAACATCGCGAGGACAGACACGTTTTTCCTACAACGGACAGCAGAAGTTGTATTACAACCGACAGATGTACAATATCACGTGAGATAGACAGCTTACAATAGGCAGTGAGTAAGAGAGCTGTCTGCGAGACAGAGTGATAGATGGATATGGTGACAGAGTGTGTGATAGATGGATGTGATGACAGAGTGTGTGATAGATGGATGTGGTGACAAGAGTGTGTGATAGATGGATGTGGTGACAGAGAGTGATAGATGGATGGATGTGGTGACAGAGTGTGATAGATGGATGTGGTGACAGAGTGTGATAGGTGGATGTGGTGACAGAGTGTGATAGATGGATGTATTGACAGAGTGATAGATGAATGTGGTTGCAGAGCGTGATAGATGGATGTGGTGGCAGAGCGTGATAGATGGATGTGGTGACAGAGTGTGATAGATGGATGTGGTGACAGAGAGTGATAGATGGATGTGGTGGCAGAGCGTGATAGATGGATGTGGTGGCAGAGCGTGATAGATGGATGTGGTGACAGAGAGTGATAGATGGATGTGGTGGCAGAGCGTGATAGATGGATGTGGTGGCAGAGCGTGATAGATGGATGTGGTGACAGAGTGTGTGATATATGGATGTGGTGACAGTGTGATAGATGGATGTGGTAACATAGTGTGATATATGGATGTGGTAATAGAGTGTGTGACAGATGTATATAGTGACACAGTGATATATGGATGTGGTGACAGAGGGAGTTACAGATGGATGGGATGACAGAGTGAGTGACAGATGGATGTAGTGACAAAGTGTGGGATAGATGGATGTGGGGACAGAATGAGTGACAGATGCATGTAGTGACAGTGTGATATATGGATGTAGCAACAGAGTGAGTGTCAGATGGATGTGATGACAGAGTGTGTGACAGATAGATGTAGTGACAGAGTGTGATAGATGGATGTCGTGACAGAGGGAGTTACAGATGGATGGGATGACAGAGTGAGTGACAGATGGATGTAGTGACAAAGTGGGGGATAGATGGATGTGGGGACAGAGTGAGTGACAGATGCATGTAGTGACAGTGTGATATATGGATGTGGTGATAGTGAGTGACAGATAGATGTGGTTACAGAGTGTGATATATGGATGTAGTGACAGAGTGTGATAGATTGATGTGGTTACAGAGTGGGATATATGGATGTAGTGACATAGTGAGTGACAGATGGATGTGGTTACAGAGTGTGATAGATGGATGTGGTGACAGAGTGTGATACATGGATGTAGTGACAGAGTGTGATAGATGGATGTGGTGACAGAGTGTGATAGATGGATGTGTGATAGTGAGTGACAGATATATGTGGTGACAGAGTGAGTGACAGATGGATGTGGGGACAGAGTGTGATATATGGATGTGGTGACAGAGTGAGTGACAGATGGATATAGTGACAGAGTCTGATATATGGATGTGGTGACATAGTGAGTGATATATGGATGTAGTAACAGAGTGAGTGTCAGATGGATGTGATGACAGAGTATGTGACAGATGGATGTAGTGACAGAGTGTGATAGATGGATGTGGGGACAGAGTGAGTGACAGATGGATGTAGTGACAAAGTGTGATAGATGGATGTGGGGACAGAGTGAGTGATAGATGGATGTGGGGACAGAGTGAGTGATAGATGGATGTGGGGACAGAGTGAGTGATAGATGGATGTGGGGACAGAGTGAGTGATAGATGGATGTGGGGACATAATGAGTGACAGATAGGCTGGGAGACATGAACAAAGAGGCTAAGACAGGAGTTTTCAAACAGTGGTTCGCAGCTCACAGGGGCGTCGCGGCCCTCGGCTGAGGGCGTCGCGGTGGCTTGGGAAAAGTGTTGGGCTCGAAATTATGTTTCAAGATCTATCAATACATATCGATCTTTCTAGAACAACATGTTTGCGCCGAGGTACATGTACCAATAGGTGTCATTAGGTACTAGAAGTTATCGACAGGTGCACCATCAAACTCCAGAGCAGGTCTATGTTTCCAGCAGCTTATCACTATCTCTGATGTCATCATGGCGGATGCTGGGGTTAAGAGATGAGATGACCCAACCAGAGATCGTCCAAACCGTCTCTGCTTATGAACTGTGCGCTAGTGACCTCCAGCAGGCTGGCTTGTGATTATTACTGTTTTGGTAGATGGCAGTCAAGTTTTTGTTGTTTCGAATGCATACAATGAGTAGGTTTACTCTCGTGTGGACCGTGACAGGGACATCTAGTAGCGGGCTGCAGTATCTTTCCTCACATCTCGAGGGCAACGAGCCACGTGATGGCCCAGTAAACGTTTCAAGATGGTCGACCTACTAGTGACACGAACCAAAGAGTAGCAATGTTTTGTTTTCCGTTGTCTGACCAGCGAAGGCGTCATACTTATCGCAATTATTTACGAACGAATCCATGTCTATCACTTCTGGAAGTGGTCGAGGCGACTAGACAGCTCCGAGACGGAGTGAGTTCGAGGACACAATATTCTTGACCAGGTCAGGTAGGCCGAGTAGCAACACCAGAGTCCATTGCAGAGGTCGGCTCGTGATGAACAGTCGAAAAATGAGATGGGAATTAGATGGGAATGAGATGGCCCCAGTTATGGACACCGATCATTGCCCAGAACACCACATTGTCTGTGTGAGCCAGTTCCACAAATTGTCTACCAGGTGAGTGCCACGGCAGCGAGGTGGGTTCCACGGCAGCGAGGTGAGTGCCACGGCAGCGAGATGGGTGCCCCAGCAGCGAGGTGGGTGCCCCAGCAGAGAGGTGGGTGCCAAGGCAGAGAGGTGGGTGCCAAGGCAGTGAGGTGGGTGCCCCGGTAGCAAGATGGGTGCCCCGGCAGCGAGGTGGGTGCCCCAGCAGCCGACTCCAGAGTTTAAACGACGACGTGCTGCATGAGTAGCTTACACACGCGATAGATAGAATAGATTAATTAGATAGATAGATAGATAGATAGATAGATAGAATAGATTAGATAGATAGAAAGACAGATATAATAGATTAAATACATAGATATATAGATAGAATAGATTAGATAGATAGAATATATTAGATAGATAGATAGATATATATCGATTATATAGATAGATAGATAGAATATATTATATAGATAGATAGATATATAGATGGATATATAGGTAGATAGATAGATAGATAGATAGATAGATAGATATATATGTATATAAATATATAGATAAATAGATAGATAGATAGATATATAGATAGAATAGATAGATTAGATAGATAGCTAGATAGATATAATAGATAAATAGATAGATAGATAGATAGATAGATATATAGAATAGATGGATAGATAGATAGATGGATAGATAGAATAGATATACAGATTAGATAGATAGATAGATAGATATATATATATATATAGATAGATAGATAGATAGATAGATAGATAGATAGATAGATATATAGATAGATATATAGATAGATAGATAGATAGATAGATAGATAAATAGATAGATAGATAGAATAGATAGATAGATAGATAGATTAGATAGATAGACAGACAGACATACAGACAGGCAGATAGAT
Organism: Ariolimax columbianus; assembly: GCA_036924085.1. NCBI lineage: Eukaryota > Metazoa > Mollusca > Gastropoda > Stylommatophora > Arionidae > Ariolimax > Ariolimax columbianus. The sequence goes on from JAVGWX010000021.1 coordinate 24,472,299, forward strand.
AGATAGATAGATAGATAGATAGATAGATAGATAGATAGATAGATAGATAGATAGATAGATAGATAGATAGATAGATAGATAGATAGATAGATAGATAGATAGATAGATAGATACTCGTAGACTGGCACACATACAATTCAGCCACTGAGCACGATTTATTGATCATGAACCCGATGATCGATCTATTCAGGACCCAACCACAACCGGACATTAAAGTATTCGTGCTAGGGCTTAGACAAGTCATGTGGCCAGACAACGTCACAATGTCTGCAGGGGCCGGTCTGGAGGCGTGACTTACGATGGACGGGCCCTGCCCACTTTCACGAGTCAGTGACTGAACAGAAAGGGAAACATTTAGGTACCTTGGACGGCCATTTCCTTTGTGGCGAGACACTTCAAAGACAGCTGGTGAGATGAAGTGCCAGCATGGTATAACTGATATGCTTGGCCTCTGGTATGAATGAACACAAACTGAATTTGCAAGGAATGCTTCTTTTCAAGATGGGGTTTCAGGCCTTTTGATTTCGCTCTGGAATCGCCTCTACTTCTATCGTTCGCTTGAAAATATGATGTCTATATACGTAATGTTGCCTTTTGTATAAACTTGAAAATATGGTGTCTATATACGTAATGTTGCCTCTTGTATAAGCTTGAAAATATGGTATCTATATACGTATTGTTGCCTCTTGTATAAACTTGAAAATATGGTGTCTATATACGTAATGTTGCATAAACTTCTGTCTTTTGTAGCTTACATAAAGGTCCACCAAGTTTCGCTTCCAGTTTTGTTTCTCTCGCCCAGTGGACCATTCCCAGTATATCATATTCAGGGCAGTTCTGTAGTATATGTTCTGCAGTCTGGGGTGTCTGTCCACATGTACGCGCAGCTGAGTTGTCAATATTCAATTGTGTGTACATGTGGCTGCGGAGTCGGTTGTGTCCTATTCTAAGGCGCGACACAACAGTTTGTTCTTGTCTGTTCATCTTATGGTAATAGTCTGGTGTTTGTGGCTTTCTGATTGATTTGATCATCTTATCATATGTTGGTGGCTTCCTGATTGATTTGATCCGTATCTTCTGTTGGTGGGTTTCTAGTTGATTTGATCATCCTTATCTTCTGTTGGTGGCTTCCTGATTGATTTGATCCTTATCTTCTGTTGGTGGCTTTCTAGTTGATTTGGTCGTTATTATCTTCTGTTGGTATGTAACTGGCACATCTGGTTGCTTGTCTGCAGCACCCTCCTTTGCCAGTCGATCTGCTCTCTCGTTTCCTGGTATTCCACAATGAGAAGGTATCCACTGCATGACAATCTTGCGCTGGTTGCTCAGTTCAGACAGTAGAGCCTGTAGATGTGGCAGTTTCTCAAATTTAAGTGCTTGCAGTGCTGATTGTGCATCTGTCAGAAATACTACAGGTTGTGGACCGACATTGGTGTTCAACAGTTTCTCAGTTGCCACCTTGATTGCCTGTATTTCTGCATCATATATATGACAGAATGTCCCAGTTATTAATCTGACTGTATCCCTAATGTTGTTTGGGTAATCTATATACACTCCCGCTCCTCAATTCTATGTCCACTCCCGCTCCTCAATTCTATGTACACTCCAGCTCCTCCATTCCATGTACACTCCCGCTCCTCCATCCATGTACACTCCCGCTCCACCATTCTTTACTGCATTCTGTGCTGACCCATATGTAAACTCTAACCCAGAGGTCTTGTGAGTATTCTTCATCCAGACAACTGTATACTTCTGTCCATCCTTGTCTAGTAATCCTTTCACTTTTGTTTGGATACATACTGATAGTCCATGCTCCTCTCTCCAAGGGGTTTGTTCTGGTTCAAGACTTTAGGGGGCTGTCAGCTTCAGGTCGATATGTCGTCTGTCTACCAAGTCGCTTGGGCTGCTGCAATAAACTTCTTCCTTTGAGTCTTCCCATTCTTAAATTTTGGAATCTGTCCTCCAATGGATGGCTTGACATGCAGAGGGACTTTTCTGACCGTGTTAGGACCTTTGTGTCTCTGCTTCCCCTTATTGCTTGTATCCTCACAATTGTCTCCATCTCCACTACTACCACTACAACTACTACTACAACTACTACTACAACTACTACTACAACTACTACAACTACTGCAACTACTGCAACTACTGCAACTACTACAACTACTACAACTACTACAACTACTACTACAACTACTACAACTACTGCAACTACTACAACTACTACTACAACTACTGCAACTACTACAACTACTACAACTACTGCAACTACTACAACTACTAAAACTACTACAACTACTACAACTACTACAACAACTACTACAACTACTACTGCAACTACTACAACTACTACAACTACTACAACTACTACTACAACTACTACAACTACTACTGCAACTACTACTGCAACTACTACAACTACTACAACTACTACTACAACTACAACAACTACTGCAACTACTACAACTACTGCAACTACTACTACAACTACTGAAACTACTGCAACTACTACAACTACAACAACTACTACAACTACTACAACTACTGCAACTACTACAACTACTACAACTACTACTACAACTACAACAACTACTACAACTACTGCAACTACTACAACTACTACTACAACTACAACAACTACTACAACTACTACAACTACTGCAACTACTACAACTACTGAAACTACTGCAACTACTACAACTACTGCAACTACTACAACTACTACAACTACTACAACTACTACAACTACTACAACTACTGCAACTACTACAACTACTACAACTACTACAACTACTACTACAACTACTACAACTACTGCAACTACTACAACTACTACAACTACTACAACTACTGTAACTACTACAACTACTGCAACTACTACAACTACTACAACTACTACAACTACTGCAACTACTGCAACTACTACAACTACTGTAACTACTACAACTACTGCAACTACTACAACTACTACAACTACTGCAACTACTGCAACTACTGCAACTACTACAACTACTGTAAGTACTACAACTACTACAACTACTACAACTACTACAACTACTACTGCAACTACTACAACTACTGCCACTACTATAACTACTGCAAGTACTACAACTACTACTACTACTACTACTGCAACTACTACAACTACTGCAACTACTACAACTACTGCAACTACTACAACTACTGCTATTACTACTACCCCTGCAAGGTGTCCGCCTCGGGTGGGGGGACCCAGTGGTTTCTAGGTAAGGTGTCCGCCTCGGGTGCTGCAGGTCGCATGTTTAAACCACGGCGGAGACAGGGATTTTTCCCGTGGATCATCCGGTAAATATGTCCCCTGGTCTCTGAGTAGTGAGATCAGACACCCGTGTACAGTGTCGCGCACGTTACAAATACCTCAGCAGTTGGAAATTGAAAAGGGTAGGCCTAACGGCCGCTGCTCGGGCAAAATTCAAGTTAAAAATCTACTCAAATTATTCTAGGGATTCTCGCCCCACGGAGAAAATGTCGCAAAAAGGGGGCTGTGTGGCTATAACTTCAGGTCTTTGTTATGTGGTTAGCGGAGCGGCTTAGATGCCGAATGACAGGCTGCGGGTCTACTTTGCTCTAATTTACGCTTCCACCTCCCCAAGTCCCAAAAATAGGCGATCGTATATTCTAGGGGCTAATAGATGCTGGGATTTACCTGGCAAGTCACCAGTGGATTTTAACCTGACAAAAAATATCAAACAAAGGAGGTCACACCTCCCCACGACGTCTAACGACATGTGGACTGAAGATAGATATCTAGAATGTCCAGTTCTCCTATGCTCCGGGCGTATTACTAATCAACATGATCATGTGTAAACGTGACCAAATGAATTGTTTTGGTTGTTTAAACTAGAATTACAATCAACGAAACAATTCTAGCGAAGAGTACACTCTACCCCATAGCACTCCAGTTCGCCATTTCCTTAGGAAAATTGAAGCATCTAGCCATCTTGGCTTGCTTCAGAAACAGTGACCTACATTTGATCAAGAGAAGAGAAGAATGGCCAAGTTGTTTCCTTGGGGATCAGAAGAAGCCACATCGACTCCCTCAGATTTGGCCTTGAACAATTATTTCGCTGAACGTTTCCTGGAACTCGATGCCATAATTGAGAATGTTCAACCATCAATTAGTTGTGGCATGTCGCCATCTGACCGGACACGCCAACATCTGACCAGACACGCCACCATCTAACCAGACACGTCAACATCTGACCGGACACGCCAACATCTGACCAGACATTATCACCATCTAACCAGACACGTCGCCATCTAGCCAGACATTGTCACCATCTAACCAGACATGTCACCATCTGACCAGACACGCCACCATCTGACAAGACATTATCACCATCTAACCAGACATGTCACCATCTAGCCAGACATTGTCACCATCTAACCAGGCATGTCACCATCTGACCAGACACGCCACCATCTGACCAGACATTATCACCATCTAACCAGATACGCCACCATCTGACCAGACATGTCACCATCTAACCAGACATGCCACCATCTGACCAGACATTATCACCATCTAACCAGACATGTCACCATCTAACCAGACACGTCACCATCTAACCAGGCACGCCACCATCTAACCAGGTATGTCACCATCTGACCAGACACGTCACCATCTGACCAGACACGTCATCATCATGTGACAAACCTCGTGTCGGACCTGAGGACCAACCCCGTCCATCAGGTTCCCAATATCCCCTTGTCTGAGTTCGCGACGAATAAATTGTTTCTTTCTCCTTTAAAAAAAATGATAGAAGTGATATTTATAAACTGTATTCTGATTAGGTTCTGCCCAGTACTCAATCTCTGTCTCTCTTTCTCTCTCTCTCACTTACATATACATACATACACACTCGCACACACACACACACACGTACACACACACACACACACGTACACACACACACACACGTACACACACACGTACACACACACACACACACACACACACACACGTACACACACACATACACACACACACACGTACACACACACGTACACACGTACACACACACACACACACATATCAAGGCAAAGGCCGCCGTCTATCGCAGACGGTGATGACCTCATTAATTTTCGTGTCTGGCTTTGTGAGCAGTACTCATTACTTAATTATTGGTATACGATTAATGATCTCCCTTTAGACTGTGACCCAATTAATGATCTCCATTTAGTCTGTGACCCAATTAATGATCTCGATTTAGTCTGTGACCCAATTAATGATCTCGATTTAGTCTGTGACCCAATTAATGATCTCGATTTAGTCTGTGAGCCAATTAATGATCTCCATTTAGTCTGTGACCCAATTAATGATCTCCATTTAGTCTGTGACCCAATTAATGATCTCGATTTAGTCTGTGACCCAATTAATGATCTCGATTTAGTCTGTGACCCAATTAATGATCTCGATTTAGTCTGTGACCCAATTAATGATCTCGATTTAGTCTGTGAGCCAATTAATGATCTCCATTTAGTCTGTGGCATAATTAATATGCTTTGGTTGATGTATAAGTACTTGAGTTTATTTGCCACAAAGTTAGTTAGCTTCGGTGAGTGTGTAACACAGGTAATGTTGGTCAGTTAGTTGTCACAGAACTAATTTTGGTCAGTTAGTCTGTCACACAACATTTGTGCTACACTAAGCTAATCTATGTTAAGTACAGTATAGCAATACTCAGTTCTATAATACTGTAGCAGTAATAATTATTCTAGCAAAATTAATGTTAGTATTGTGACGTCATCTTTGGCTAGTATTGTAAAGTGTTCACTTACTCATTAGTAAAGTAAAATAAAGTAACCCATAGCATTCCTGCCGTAGGGGTGTGAGATGATAGCGATATAACATTTCAAAGGCTCGGCTATATGAGGGCGGTAGCCATCTCCTCTCTCTCGTCGCTTTTACTTCCCAGACTGAACCGGTACCCATATAAGGCTGGATCGACCTGGGAGCCATTGCGGTCTGAAAAAAAACATTTCCGTGTCTCTCCAAAGAATGGAACCAGCTTAATACCAGTAGTTGTCTCCCCGTCAGTCTACCACTACAAGATAGAAGAGACACCAGTAGTTGTCTCCCCGTCAGTCCAGCACTACAAGATAGAAGAGACACCAGTAGTTGTCTCCCCGTCAGTCTACCACTACAAGATAGAAGAGACACCAGTAGTTGTCTCCCCGTCAGTCCAGCACTACAAGATAGAAGAGACACCAGTAGTTGTCTCCCCGTCAGTCTACCACTACAAGATAGAAGAGACACCAGTAGTTGTCTCCCCGTCAGTCCAGCACTACAAGATAGAAGAGACACCAGTAGTTGTCTCCCCGTCAGTCCAGCACTACAAGATAGAAGAGACACCAGTAGTTGTCTCCCCGTCAGTCTACCACTACACGATAGAAGAGACACCAGTAGTTGTCTCTCCGTCAGTCCAGCACTACAAGATAGAAGAGACACCAGTAGTTGTCTCCCCGTCAGTCCAGCACTACAAGATAGAAGAGACACCAGTAGTTGTCTCCCCGTCAGTCTACCACTACAAGATAGAAGAGACACCAGTAGTTGTCTCCCCGTCAGTCCAGCACTACAAGATAGAA